>CM054183.1:83437070-83439570 GCA_028829895.1 Sinotaia quadrata | reverse complement strand
GCACAAGGGTCACAGATGAAGAATGAACGGAACACTCGTTCATGTCCACTGTGGGGGAAAAACATTCAGCTACCTTCATCGTGATTGTTGATAATCAACGGGTGTTTCTTCCCTTGAAATCGTCCTTGACTGACCTGGGTTTCGTAAAGTCCGTCCAAGATGGGTTGCAAAACAGCCCGCATACGAGCATAAGCGTAAAGGCTTGACAATCTATTAATTACTGCCCTTGTTTGGACGCCACTTCGTTGAAATACGCTACCAACACCAAAAGCTGAAGCTCCTCCTTAGAGTCCTGACCAGACTTCTAACTCAAAGACTCTTCGGGAGGCCGCCATTTTGGTAGCGACCAAGAAGTAGCGAATGCGCAGTTTGTCTCTCCGTCAAAGAACTTTTTGTATGTGTTTGCTGTTTCTGAGGGCAGCAGAAACTTGTGACCCTTTGACTACTTGTGTTGACTCTTAGGAGGGGGGTCAATAAAGAATAAGACAATTGTATACATGTATAATCATTGTAATTGTACTTTTTATTTCTAAAAATTACCAGCGGATACTCTCAGATTCACCTTTGCACGACGCTCTTGCACTCGTGCGCTTGTGTGTGTGTGTGTGTGTGTGTGTGTGTGTGTGTGTGTGTGTGTGTGTGTGTGTGTGTGTGTGTGTGTGTGTGTGTGTGTGTGCGCGTGTGAGTGAGTGAATGTGAAAATTATGACATCATAGGTGTTTTCCCCTAAGAGATTGTATACACATCATCTACATTTACATAATAATCAAATTTAAAGCTGACAGACAGACAGATAGACAGACAGACAGAGAGAGAGAGAGATTGATTGATTGATTGATTGATTGATTTTAAAAAGGAAATAATGAATAAACGAAGAAGAATATAACCTGCCAGTGACATGGGGTCGTGGGAAGGGTGCATTGGAAAGCCAAAAGAGAACTGAGGGGTTGGCATCAGACCATGTGACAAGGGAAACGCCCTCCGACCGGACATCAAATCTTCTTCAAACATGGAACCTCCTGTCGTCTGCAAATTAAGAAAAGAAAGAGAAGTGGTGGAGGGGGCATGAAAAGATAAATAATATCTCTGATCTAGTACAACATTGTCATAATTTACACATATTTAATATTTTTTGAAAACACCAAAACATGGAAGTCTGCTCGTGTCGCTTTAGGTATACAATGCCATTTAAATAAGTTTTTTTTTTCTACCTCTCGTCTTTCTCGTCCCCACCATTCCTCACTTCTCGCTTTCCTTTCCCCTTCAGTTTACTGTGTATTACAGGTACAAATTATTTCAGTTTTCCTAAGATTTGTGTATAATTATGAAAATTACAACAATAGTAGATTACCTGCCTTTAGATTTAATTCCTAAATGCTCTGAGATAAATAAGTACACTATTGGAAATGTTTTACAGAAATAATATTTAACTGACATTTTAGAAACGAAACGATTATGGCAATGAAATATAAAATGAAAACGATTGATTATGGCAATGAAATATAAAATATGTAGACTATTTGGAAATTTTTTAAAAGAAATAATATTTAACTGACATTTTAGAAACAAAACGATTATTGCAACAAAATATAGCATAGTACGAGTTATGAGTTTGGGCTAGGAACAAACGAGAAAACCAATTATTCACTATGATGTGAGTTTGCGTGCGTGTAAGTATGGATGTGTGTGTGTGTATATATTTATGTGTTTGAGATTAGTTATAAAGGGTGTGCTACTGTGTGTTGAATATATGTGTGTGTGTGTGTGTGTGTGTGTGTGTGTGTGTGTGTGTGTGTGTGTGTGTGTGTGTGTGTGTGTGTGTGTGTGTGTGTGTGTGCGCGCGCGGGTGAGAGAAAGAGAGAGAGAGAATAATATTGAAAGATGTATTAATTAAGCTTGGTTAAATCGAATTGTAACTTTTATATATAAAATAAGTATTTAGTCGTAGGACATTAATTATAAAAACAATTGAAAGAAATATTAATTATTAAACGCATATTTCAAATATATGACACAAAAGACCGAAGACATTTCAGGAACTGCTAGTCATGAAATATAAATTAAGTCCCTTAGATGATGACGTACTTAGGTCGATATTGACAAGCACAAGCCAGACAAGAGCTCAGAGGGAGGCAACCTCATCACTTGAATTCAGTTACATGCTCTTCTCCAGCTTGGTTTATAGTCACGTGATATTTATTGTGGAAACGCGGCTTGGAGAATATTTATTTGGCTTCGTTATGTACTTCAAATTGAACCCTACAGCTAATCTACAGTCATAACAAGCAGACAGTAATTAAACAATTTAGTATTGATTTGATAAGGGAGCTGCTGTTATTCGGTTTGGGATTTTAGTGTTTGGTTTGGTTTATTGCTTTTATTTTCTCCAAAGGGAGGAAACAGATCTCCTACACTTTCAATTATAAAACATGATCCCATTCAATAAGAATTCACATTGCAGCAGGCACAAGTGTGAAAATAGACCCTAAAATACAAATTG